>CM059189.1:48563590-48597190 GCA_030323885.1 Branchipolynoe longqiensis
GTTACCTAACCCTGGTTACCTGTATGTATGTGTTAGTGCATTACCTAACCCTGGTTACCTGTATGTATGTGTTAGTGCATTACCTAACCCTGGTTACCTGTATGTATGTGTTAGTGCGTTACCTAACCCTGGTTATCTGTATGTATGTGTTAGTGCATTACCTAACCCTGGTTACCTGTATGTATGTGTTAGTGCGTTACCTAACCCTGGTTACCTGTATGTATGTGTTAGTGCGTTACCTAACCCTGGTTACCTGTATGTATGTGTTAGTGCATTACCTAACCCTGGTTACCTGTATGTATGTGTTAGTGCATTACCTAACCCTGGTTACCTGTATGTATGTGTTAGTGCGTTACCTAACCATGGTTATCTGTATGTATGTACTTGTAAGGATTAACGCGACTTATAAATGTAAACCATTTCAAAGACTTACAATTCCAGGGGAACAAATGCAGTAGTCTGCACTGACCTCTGAGGCAAGGAGCCATAGAGACAGGTAAGCGTGGGTAGGGTGGTGATCTCAGGGAGTCTAAGTGCTGTAATGGTTAGCACATTCGTCTGGAATGCAAGACTAATGGGTTCAATTCCCGCTATGCTCACACTTTTAACCCACGATGTTCTTGTAGTGGTCGTGATGTGGACGAGTGACACTTCTTTGTGGTCACTCGTCTACTTGAACCCGCAAATGTGATAGGTGCTGAGAAATTACTAGTTCTTTCTTCCCTCACTAGGTGGTGCCTGCCAGCATTCTAGTGGCTTGACTGTGAGGGAAGGACGTTCAACAACTGCGCTCGAGTCTGTCGGACGTGCTTCAGGAATCTTCCGACGTTAATTTCCATGTATGTATAGATTTGTTTCTAATTGATCTGTTGTAAATTTAATATCTAATTATATATCTGATTGGCTTTTATACTTTTCAGACAGCTATGTATCGTATTTCAGATAATATTAAATAAACCATCAATTAAACGTAATCCACTGGTTACTTGCCTCCTTTTGTAAAAGCAAAGCATTTAAAAAATATTTAACGACGCCTCTAGAGCACATAGACTTTTATCATCGGCTATCGTTGCCTTCGTTTGCCATCTCATTTATAATCATTGGATTATACCTCGTACGAACCGTTAAAGTCGTCTGTATATCCACAGCAGCCGGAAGTCTAGTTCCGGAAGTCACCATGAGGTCGGGCGTTCTGTCCGGCCAGAAGGAGGCGGCGGGTGTGATCAGCTCCGTGCTGTCTGTTGACTCCATGCCCTCTTTGAGCCCATCGCAGCTGGGCGACGACAACGTCATGGACATGCTCCAAATCCAGAGCAACACAGGAGTGTTCTCTAGGCTGTGCACGGGTAAGAGTGAGGGGAGGGGTCGTCCAAAGCTGTCATTAGATTAGCTTCTGTCCAAATGTACAGGCACTCACCATTATTAGGATAGTGCAACGACTGGTTGGCTCAGTATCAAGATACTGTGACTGAGTGGGATATCAGGTCATGGTGCTGGTGGCCTGGTCTCCCAGTGGGGCAGCACTATAAAGTCGCCATGAGTGTGCACTGTCGCAAGTCGGTACCCGTCCTGATATAACCTTAGAAGTTGCCAGGATGTAAAACTCCAACAACCAACCAACCATTTCATTTACCCAGCATGTACGACAGGGGGTTGTCCATAAAGTAAGACTTTTAGCGTTTAATAAAATGATCTTTTCTCTCTCATTTTCCCGTTCCTTTTTGTGAGGGGTGGGGGGGGGGGGGGGGGGGGGGCGGGGGGGGGGCACGGTAGTAGACTGCACTGGCTTCTGGCAAGGAACCACATCGAGAGGTAGGTGTGGATAGGGTGATACATAGGTAGTGTAATATTGGCACACTAGCCCTGGAATAGCACGACGTGTGGGTTCGAATCCTGCACTAGACAATACATTTCCCATTTTCATCAAGCTAGGTCGTGACACATGTAAATTTTTATGTTATTGGTTGACTCAAGCACAGTTCAAACATGGGGGTTTGAATCACATAACCTCTCCCAATGGGAGGCGGACACTCAACTCATTTGCCAACCCCATCTGGGTGTGTAGTAAAATGTTGAATGAGTACTACTTTGGGAGTCTGGGGGGGGAGGTTCTGGAAAAGTAGCACGCTCTGTAATACCTTGAACATGTTGGCACATTTGGACGGCCCCTTTGAGTACACAGGGTTCACTCTGTAATACCTTGAACATGTTGATAACTTTGGACGGCCCTTTTGAGTACACAGGGTTCACTCTGTAATACCTTGAACATGTTGACAAATTTGGACGGCCCCTTTGAGTACACAGGGTTCACTCTGTAATACCTTGAACATGTTGATAACTTTGGACGGCCCCTTTGAGTACACAGGGTTCACTCTGTAATACCTTGAACATGTTGACAATGGTGGACGGCCCCTTTGAGTACACAGGGTTCACTCTGTAATACCTTGAACATGTTGATAACTTTGGATGGCCCCTTTGCGTACACAGGGTTCACTCTGTAATACCCTGAACATGTTGACAACGTTGGATGGCCCCTTTGAGTACACAGGGTTCACTCTGTACTACCTTGAACATGTTGATAACTTTGGACGGCCCCTTTGCGTACACAGGGTTCACTCTGTAATACCTTGAACATGTTGACAACTTTGGACGGCCCCTTTGAGTACACAGGGTTCACTCTGTAATACCTTGAACATGTTGACAATGGTGGACGGCCCCTTTGAGTACACAGGGTTCACTCTGTAATACCTTGAACATGTTGACAATGGTGGACGGCCCCTTTGAGTACACAGGGCTCATACACATTTTGACATATCACATTCCATCAAGAACCTTTCAGTGCAAAATTCCGAGATGTTTTAAAGACGTTTATTAAAGTTGCAAAGTCCGATGTTTTTGAGTTTCTCTCATTTTCTAAGATAAATATATTAGATTGATGGTTATAATCTATCTTACTTTAACTTGAAGTTATTTTAATTTGAAGTGGCTAACTTTTGAGATATTTGAAGTGCAACCATGAAAAATAAATGTTGGAAAGCACACCAAAGCTCCATAGGCTTAGGCAGTCACATGTTCTATTCAGTTGCCTCACTGTTCCCTTCTATGTGGCAACAAATGTTTATTAAGTGCATTAGTATCTCAGTTAGATGTGTCGAATCAAATCTAGATAATTGGTTTGGTTTTGAAAATTTGATGTTTCCATCAGACTATGCAACCTTTAACTTACAGTGACCCGAAACAATGCCGTGTTCATAGTTGATTCCCTGTGTATGATGTGAAGTGTAAATAAACATACAAAATAACAATGAACATATGAAGAGTTTCAATATAAACATCAAGAGGCAGGATAACAAACCCACAAAAACAACCTTAAATGCAAAACATCACTGATTAAAGTGCAGGCACCTCAGAGAATATAGGATTACAAAATATAGTCATGCTTTTCGATTTTCCAGGATTCTCAAGGATCTTTGAACACATTCCATGACTTTTCCAGGCGTGGAATCCTGAATGATCAAATTCCATGACTCTAGGTTTTCAAGAACCCGTACCGGTCCTGGTACAGGCAGAGGCAGCGTGGTACAGGCAGAGGCAGCGGGGTACAGGGAGAGACTGCGTGGTACAGGCAGAGGCAGCGTGGTACATGCAGAGACTGCATGGTCCAGGCAGAGGCAGCTTGGTACAGGCAGAGACTGCGTGGTACAGGCAGAGGCAGCGTGGTACAGGCAGAGACTGCGTGGTCCAGGCAGAGGCAGCGTTTTACAGGCAGAGACAGCGTGGTACAGGCAGAGACTGCGTGGTCCTGGCAGAGGCAGCGTGGTACAGGCAGAGGCAGCGTGGTACAGGCAGAGACTGCGTGGTCCAGGCAGAGGCAGCGTGGTACAGGCAGAGACAGCGTGGTACAGGCAGAGGCAGCGTGGTACAGGCATAGGCAGCGTGGTACATGCAGAGACTGCATGGTCCAGGTAGAGGCAGCATGGTACAGGCAGAAACTGCGTGGTACAGGCAGAGGCAGCGTGGTACAGGCAGAAACTGCGTGGTACAGGCAGAGGCAGCGTGGTACAGGCAGAGACAGCGTGGTACAGGCAGAGGCAGCGTGGTACAGGCAGAGGCAGCGTGGTACATGCAGAGACTGCATGGTCCCGGTAGAGGCAGCATGGTACAGGCAGAAACTGCGTGGTACAGGCAGAGGCAGCGTGGTACAGGCAGAAACTGCGTGGTACAGGCAGAGGCAGCGTGGTACAGGCAGAGACAGCGTGGTACAGGCAGAGGCAGCGTGGTACAGGCAGAGGCAGCGTGGTACATGCAGAGACTGCATGGTCCCGGTAGAGGCAACATGGTACAGGCAGAAACTGCGTGGTACAGGCAGAGGCAGCGTGGTACAGGCAGAAACTGCGTGGTACAGGCAGAGGCAGCGGGGTACAGGCAGAGACTGCGTGGTACAGGCAGAGTGTGTGGTACAGGCAGAGTCCATGGTACAGGCAGAGTGTGTGGTACATGCAGAATGTGTGGTATAGGCAGATTGCATGGTACAGAGTGCGTGGTACAGGCAGACTGTGTGGTACAGGCAGAGTGCATGGTACAGACAGAGTGCGTGGTACAGGCAGAGTGCATGGTACAGGCAGAGACTGCGTGGTCCAGGCAGAGTGTGTGGTATAGGCAGAGTGCATGGTACAGGCAGAGTGCGTGGGACAGGCAGAGTGCATGGTACATGCAGAGTGCGTGTTACAGGAGGAGACTGTGTGGTACAGGCAGAGACGGTTTGGTACAGGCAGAGTGAATCGCACAGGCAGAGTGCGTGTTACAGGCAGAGACTGCATGGCCGAGGCAGAGACTGTGTGGTACAGGCAGAGTGCGTGGTACAGGCAGAGTGTGTGGTACATGCAGAGTGTGTGATACCGGCAGAGTGTGTAGTACAGGCAGAGTGCGTGGTACAGGCAGAGTGCGTGGTACAGGCAGGGTACGTGGTACAAGCAGAGCACGTGGTACAGGCAGAGTGCATGCTACAGGCAGGGTGCATGGCACAGGCAGAGTGGGTGGTACAGGCAGAGTGCATGGTACATGCAGGGTGCATGGTACAGGCAGATTGCGTGGTACAGGCAGAGTGTGTGGTACAATCAGGGTGCATGGTACAGGCAGAGTGCGTGGTACAGGCAGAGTGTGTGGTCCAGGCAGAGTACGTGGTACAGGCAGGGTGCATTGTACAGACAGAGTGGGTGGTACAGGCAGAGTGCATGGTACATGCAGGATGCATGGTACAGGCAGATTGCGTGGTACAGACAGAGTGTTTGGTCCAGGCAGAGTGTGTGGTACATGCAGAGTGTGTGGTACAGGCAGAGTACGTGGTACAGGCAGGGTGCATGGTACAGGCAGAGTGCATGGTACAGGCAGGGTGCATGGCACATGCAGGGTGCATGGTACATGCCGGGTGCGTGGTACAGGCAGAGTGCATGGTACAGGCATGGTGCATGGTACAGGCAGAGTGCGTGGTACAGGCAGAGTGTGTGGTACAGGCAGAGTACGTGGTACATGCAGAGTCTATGGTACATGCAGGGTGAATGGTACAGGCAGAGTTGGTGGTACATGCATAGTGCATGGTACATGCAGAGTGCGTGGTACAGGCATAGTGCATGGTACATGCATGGTGCATGGTGCATGGTGCATGCAGAGTGCATGGTACATGCATGGTATATGATACAGGCAGAGTACGTGGTACAGGCATAGTGCATGGTACATGCAGGGTGCATGGTACAGGCAGAGTGGGTGGTACAGGCAGAGTGCATGGTACATGCAGGGGGCGTGGTACAGGCAGAGTGCATGGTACAGGCTGGGTGCATGGCACAGGCAGAGTGGGTGGTACAGGCAGAGTGCATGGTACAGGCAGGGTGCATGGTACAGGCAGAGTGGGTGGTACAGGCAGAGTGTGTGGTACAGGCAGGGTGCATAGTACAGGCAGAGTGGTTGGTACAGGCAGAGTGCATGGTACAGGCAGAGTGCATGGTACAGGAAGGGTGCGTGGTACAGGCAGAGACTGCATGGTGACTGGACGTGTTGGCTTTTTATTTACTTAACAGGAAACAACAAAAGGGAAACTGAGCGCGCAGTAGGTTAATATCGAAAGGTGCAGGCACTCAGCATTACTAGGATAGGGCAAGGACTGGTTGGATCAGTGTCAGGATAATGTGACTGAGTGGGATATCAGGTCATGGTGCTGGGGGCCTGTTCCCCCAGTGGGGCAGCTCTATAAAATCGCCATGAGTGTGCACTGTCACAAGTCGGTACCCGTCCTGATATGACATTAGATTTTGTCCGGACGTAAAACTCCAGCAACTAAGCAACGAAACGAGTGTGAGAGCCAATGGAGAGACAGGGTGTGTGTGAACACAGGGGGCGGACAGGGTGTGTGGGTGAACACAGTGGGCGGACAGGGTGTGTGGGTGAACACAGTGGAGAGACAGGGTGTGTGGGTGAACACAGTGGGCGGACAGGGTGTGTGGGTGAACACAGTGGAGAGACAGGGTGTGTGGGTGAACACAGTGGAGAGACAGGGTCTGTGGGTGAACACAGTGGGCGGACAGGGTGTGTGGATGAACACAGTGGAGAGACAGGGTGTGTGGGTGAACACAGTGGGCGGACAGGGTGTGTGGGTGAACACAGTGGAGAGACAGGGTGTGTGGGTGAACACAGTGGAGAGACAGGGTCTGTGGGTGAACACAGTGGGCGGACAGGGTGTGTGGATGAACACAGTGGAGAGACAGGGTGTGTGGGTGAACACAGTGGGCGGACAGGGTGTGTGGGTGAACACAGTGGGCGGACAGGGTGTGTGTGTGAACACAGTGGGCGGACAGGTATGTGGGTCAACACAGTGGAGAGACAGGGTGTGTGGGTGAACACACTGGGCGTGCGTCGACGGAAAGTGAAAGGTCACCAATAGAGTGCTGCGTGGGTATGCGTGTGTGTGTGTGTGTGGGGGGGGGGGGGGGTCCACGTGTTCGCAGCCTTCCAGCACATGGGGCCATACGCTGAAATGCATCAAGCCGTGTCAGTTTATCCCGGGGATAGGGGCTATCCTTGGGACAGCTATCGCGAGGAGAGCAGTATAGTTTTTTTTGTTTGTTGTTTTTGGTACATTAGTTGTTTAAGCAGGGGAAATTTCAGTCGCAGACAACTGGTCTTCCTATTTCCAATGCTCCTTGCCCTATCCTAATAATGCGGAGCATCTGGCTAGGAAGTGACAAGTATCAATTTTTAAGTCATTGGTTTGACTCGACCGGGATTCGAATCCCTGATCCCACGATCTACCAACACGGGATACGGATGCTCTAACTCATTCGGCCATCCCGTCTAGAGTTCAAGTAGTATGCAAGAATACAAAAAGTGGCAGGGATCGCTATCCTCATTGCTATTTTTAGATTCGTAGATTTGGGGGTTCCCTCTGACCTCTAAATACAGAAGTTGATATTAGCAGTGTTTGGTGGATGTGGGTGGTTGTTTTGGTGTCATTACGGCCTGTCATGTTGACAGTGACTGATGATGGATGTGGGTGGTTGTTTTGGTGTCAATAAGGCCTGTCATGTTGACAGTGACTGATGATGGATGTGGGTGGTTGTTTTGGTGGTGTCATTAAGGCCTGTCGTGTTGACAGTGACTGATGGTGTATGTGGGTGGTTGTTTTGGTGTCATTAAGGCCTGTCATGTTGACAGTGACGGATGATGGATGTGGGTGGTTGTCTTGGTGGTGTCATTAAGGCCTGTCGTGTTGACAGTGACGGATGATGGATGTGGGTGGTTGTTTTGGTGTCATTAAGGCCTGTCATGTTGACAGTGACGGATGATGGATGTGGGTCGTTGTTTTGGTGTCATTAAGGCCTGTCATGTTGACAGTGACTGATGATGGATGTGGGTGGTTGTTTTGGTGTCATTAAGGCCTGTCGTGTTGACAGTGCCTGATGATGGATGTGGGTGGTTGTTTTGGTGTCATTAAGGCCTGTTGTGTTGACAGTGACTGATGATGGATGTGGGTGGTAGTTTTGGTGTCATTAAGGCCTGTCGTGTTGACAGTGACTGATGATGGATGTGGGTGGTTGTTTTGGTGTCATTAAGGCCTGTCGTGTTGACAGTGACTGATGATGGATGTGGGTGGTTGTTTTGGTGTCATTACGGCCTGTGGTGTTGACAGTGACTGATGATGGATGTGGGTGGTTGTTTTGGTGTCATTAAGGCCTTGAAGGACGATGGATGTGGTGGTTGTTTTGGTGTCATTACGGCCTGTGGTGTTGACAGTGACTGATGATGGATGTGGGTGGTTGTTATGGTGTCATTAAGGCCTGTCGTGTTGACAGTGACTGATGATGGATGTGGGGTTGTTTTGGTGTCAAAGGCCTGTCGTGTTGACAGTGACTGATGATGGATGTGGGTGTTGTTTTGGGATAGGCCTGTCGTGTTGACAGTGACTGATGATGGATGTGGGTGGTTGTTTTGGTGTCATTAAGGCCTGTCATGTTGACAGTGACTGATGATGGATGTGGGTGGTTGTTTTGGTGTCATTAAGGCCTGTCATGTTGACAGTGACTGATGATGGATGTGGGTGGTTGTTTTGGTGTCATTAAGGCCTGTCATGTTGACAGTGACTGATGATGGATGTGGGTCGTTGTTTTGTTGTCATTAAGGCCTGTCGTGTTGACAGTGACTGATGATGGATGTGGGTGGTTGCTTTTGTGTCATTACGGCCTGTCGTGTTTACAGTGACTGATGATGGATGTGGGTGGTTGTTTTGGTGTCATTAAGGCCTGTCGTGTTGACAGTGACTGATGATGGATGTGGCTGGTTGTTTTGGTGTCATTACGGCCTGTGGTGTTGACAGTGACTGATGATGGATGTGGGTGGTTGTTATAGTGTCATTAAGGCCTGTCGTGTTGACAGTGACTGATGATGGATGTGGGTGGTTGTTTTGGTGTCATTAAGGCCTGTCGTGTTGACAGTGACTGATGATGGATGTGGGTGGTTGTTTTGGTGTCATTAAGGCCTGTCGTGTTGACAGTGACTGATGATGGATGTAGCTGGTTGTATTGGTGTCATTACGGCCTGTGGTGTTGACAGTGACTGATGATGGATGTGGGTAGTTGTTTTGGTGTCATTACGGCCTGTCGTGTTGACAATGACTGATGATGGATGTGGGTGGTTGTTTTGGTGTCATTAAGGCCTGTCATGTTGACAGTGACTGATGATGGATGTGGGTGGTTGTTTTGGTGTCATTAAGGCCTGTCGTGTTGACAGTGACTGATGATGGATGTAGCTGGTTGTATTGGTGTCATTACGGCCTGTGGTGTTGACAGTGACTGATGATGGATGTGGGTAGTTGTTTTGGTGTCATTACGGCCTGTCGTGTTGACAGTGACTGATGATGGATGTGGGTGGTTGTTTTGGTGTCATTAAGGCCTGTCATGTTGACAGTGACTGATGATGGATGTGGGTGGTTGTTTTGGTGTCATTAAGGCCTTTTTTGACAGTGACTGATGCTCTGTAGGTGACAGCTTCACCGCGACCCACAATAGGAACGGGGCAGCGTGACTAGCGCTCACTCGGTGTTTTCAAATTTAGCACTTTATTCTTATTATTATTAAGTCACAATGATAAATAACGTAATTCGATATAAGCAGTGAATATCACACTCATAGATTTCCCCTATATTCCCTTCTATGTGGCAGGAAATGTTTAATAAGTACATTAGTATTTAAGTGTCATATATAGAATCAATTCTACATAATAGTTTTCATTTTGAAAATTTGATGCTTCTTGAGACTATGCAGCTTTAATTTAACCTGTTACTGCTGAAGTACAGCGTATCAGAGTTTTGGCTGCTTGCCAAATCTGAGTCAACATGTTTGCACTTCAAATATCTTAAAAATTAGCCCTTTAAAATATAAGTTACCTACTTCAAACTAAAGGAACATAGGTTACAACAACAAATCTAATGTATTTATCTCAGACAATGGCAGAAACTCGAAATCATCGGACTATGCACCTTTAATTTGACTAATTAATTATTGACATCTTGTGTAGGCCTAACATTACTTCAATTTGACATCCTTCCAACATGTTGACAGACAACCCAATGACACTGGCGGGCAAACGTGTGCAGGTTGTCCGGCTGTTGGCGACAGTGACGGTGCCGATTCTGGCGCTCATGGGATTGGTCGGCTCCATCTTCGACTCGCAGATCCAGGCCTACACGGCAACGCAGCAACTCAGGTCTACGATCCAATTCAGCATCGATCTGTGTGAATTGATAAACATCATCCAAAAAGAGCGTGACATGAGTGCCTTCTATGCGTCCGACATTGGACCAGGTGAGTCAAGAGGCGTGTTCAAGGTGCTGGCGGCCGTCATCATGCCGCTGTTTGTTTGTTGTTTCATGTCTTAGCAACAACTAAGCTCATATCAGGATGGATACTGACTTGTGACAGTGCACACTCATGTCGACTTTATAGTGCTGCTCATCTGGGAAATCAGGCCACCGGCACCATGACTGAATATCCCACTCAGTCACATTATCATGACACTGAGCCAACCAGTCCTTGTACCCTCATATCCGCACGTGGCGCCACTATCGCCGAACCATTATCACGCACACCATTTTCTTTGCAACCAGATCTACAAAAGAGTCCATTAGAGGTAAAATTCACAGATAAGGAGCCAAATAAAGGCAATTTTAACATTCATGAAGTGAATCCTTAGCATGTTTTCTTCTTAAAGATGGCCAGAATATAAATACAACATTGCTAGCGAATGTACAGCAAGGCCCGGTATTGTAGGTCTCTGGCGAATTAGGGTCGTCTCTACAGCCATATCCATCGATATTGTCAATAGTAGCTACCCTTCATAAATCTTCAAAGGGCTTCAAACGTTTAAATTATAATTTCCCTGGAAGCTCCAATGATTCAAAAGCAATATGCTTTTAGAATTGTTAAAAGATTCCAAAAATTGAGTGAGATATGTGCATTTGAAAGTTTTTGACTTTAAGATCTTTTGTCTTATCTAATGTAGGTACACTCCTTAAATTTTAAAAGGGGTTCAAACATTCAAATTATTATTTCACTAGAAACCCCAAAGAATCAAGAGCAACATGCTTTTAAAAAATATCCTATATGTTGAGTGAAATAGGTGCATTTGAAAGTATCACTTTATGGAGGTTAAACTCCTTAATAAGGCACTTCTTCAATGCATTAGATAATACAAAAGATCTGAAAGTCAAAAACTTTCAAATGCACATATCTCACTCAAAGTTGACACTTAATCACTCTAATATGACCTATTTCCCCCACTTGTATGTTGCTACATTGGCAGAAACAAAGGCTATCCTTCTCAAGGCTTATTCTAACACGGACAACGCCCTCGACCTGCTGCCTCGCTGGATCACAGTCCATGTCGCTAAACAGGAGCTGCTGACACGCGAGTCATTCATCCACTATCTAAGCCGGCACCGTTATAACCTGGACCTGAGCGATCTGAAGCCGCAGAAAGAAATGTATTTCTACACCAATCTGATGAGTTCGTTCATGTCCTGGTTCTACTCATCTATCACAGAAGTCCGTTCTGGGTGAGCTTGTGACTTTATTTCAATCCATCCAATCTTATATTAGGCCTCAGTCGCACTATGGCTTGCGACCATTTTGGAACCACTTTGCAACCAAAGCAAAAAAAGGTTGGAAAAACAATGGCTGGTGATCGGTTGGCGACTGGTCAATGACCGGACCGGTCACAAGCACTGAAAATGGTCAGTAACCTTATGGCCGTTTTGGTTGCAAGGAGTTTTTTGATGTAGCAACTGCAACCTCCTTGCGAGCAAAATGGTTGCTCGGAGGTCACCGACTGCTTGCTGACCACTTTGCAATCGCCCATTTTTGATGGTCGCAAAGTGGTCGCAAGTGATTGCAAGTATAGTGTGACTGGGGCATTATATAAAGCTGCTTGTTGTTGAAGATTTATACTGCCTATCATGGATAAGCCTGAATAGGCTTGTTTTCACCATTACACAGTTTGTCGATAGAAAGCCCGAGCCTACACTTTTACCGACCCAAGGGATTTTTAACCTCCCACACCACATAGACATGGTATGAGAGCAACTGGCCTTTGATGACGCTGTAAGTTATACACAGCGGTGGAAATCCAAATTGGCAGAGATGGGGGCATGGGGAATCGAACCACCGACCTTCAGATTAGGAGTCCGACCTAGAAAAAAGTCAGACACTCTAACCACTCCACCACAGAGTGTGGTTACTCTACTCGTCATCCCATTCCATTAGTTGCCCTGCTATTTACTCTCAGAGAGATTTTCATTAAGTATTTCTTATTTGAAAAGTATGTTTAGTAATCAAACACTACGAATCGGTAAAGCGCAGGCTTCCCATGCAGAAGGTTGGGAATTCGAATACCGGTCGAGTCAAATCGATGAGTTATAAAATTGATAGGGTAAAGACTGGTTAACTCAGTATCAGGATAATGTGACTGAGTGAGATATCGGCCCATGGTGCCAATGGGGCATGATTACGCACTATCACAAATCGTTACCCATCCTGATACGACCTAAGATGTTGCCAGGACGTAAAACTCAAACAAACAAACAAACCTTGACTCTCCTTACTATGGAATATCTGAATAATACCAATACTATATTTACCCAGGGGGCAAACCCCCCCATTATTTGTGAAAACAGTCACGGCCTGCTATAAAAGGTTTTTGTATATGGTTGGATTCCTTATGCCAGGTAAACACCTACCGTATACGATTCGCGCACTAAAACTTGCGACCCCGTCCCGTCCCGCTTACGACTGAAAATGGGCCGATTCATTTTTCGAATCGCGAATCGCAATCGCAAGCAAGCAGTTTTGGCCCTAAAAAGTCGCGAATCGCAATCGGTAGGTGTGCTAGGGGATCGCACACCTAATGACTTTTGTGTGCGAAACGGGCAGTTTTAGGTCGTATACGGTAGGTGGGTGCGGATAAACGGTAGGTGTGTACCTGGCATAAGACCCCCAGAAACAACTTTCAGGTGGACAACCTTTCCAACAGGCTACCATAACTGTGTAATTCAAGATGCCATCCAAGATGGCCACCATATTTTTTAATCTCCATATCGTCGTCAATTGTTATCTTATTTTCAGGGTGTAATACTTCGTTTGTCTGGTTTTCAAGGTCAGGGAATCTATTTATGATGGTTTCAGAGTGATATGATGTGTTTTATACCATGTACTAGGCCTAATATTTATTACATGTTAATATATTATTTTAAGCTGACCATGACACAGGAAATCTACAATAACAATACACAGTAGTTGACTGTTATTGTAAGAACAATAATGGTACAGGCAGGTACTACTTACCGAGAACAGATTACATGGCTGAGGCTAATATTTGTCAAATTCATGTCAGTGATACACGCCACAATGTTGCATACTATGAACAGGCATACCACTCAATATAATGCCGCAATACAAGTGTCCATGTGAACAGCTGATGGTATACAGTTAATTTCACTGTTTGAGTCACTACTGTCACTGCTGTCACTGCTGTCACTGCTGTCAAATGCTGCAATGTATTTCACTCGGCTGCACTTAGCCGCTGATCCCTGGCAATGACATCCAATGTAACATGCCACGTTCTTCCTGGCACATGAACAGTTCCTGTTGCAGCTTTGGTGCAGCCACATGCAACAGCCTTTGAAATTGTCTGTGGCCACACTGATTGAGTTGACAGGACTGGAACTAGTTTCCCATCCTCCAGAGCCCAACCATAATCCACAAATGGGGGAAGCTGAGGCTTGGCCACATGTGCAGTCTTATCTATAATAGTTGCAAGAGCTGCATGCTGTAGATGTAGAAGGAATATATGTTCTGTTAGTGGGAGTAGTTTCAGCATGGTTGACCTGTTGTTCAGGAATTTATAGGCTCTAAGCTTTCCAAGATTGCAGTCCTCAAAGTCATCAGCAATGACAAGTTTGCGTGCCTGGTTGATGAGGTCTGATGTGATCTGTTTGCGGTTCTGACTTTGCTCACAAAAGTTTTCGAGCTCAGTTAAGTCTGTGGTATAGCTATGTGAAATGTTTGTGTTTCTTTTTATATATCCCTTATCTACTTCTGCTATCCTGGTAAGCTCAGTGTCTGAAACATTCACAAGAAGACAACATTCTACTCACATGGTTTCTTTAATCTCAACATAGTTGTTACAGGCATATATGTACATGGTCTGGATTGGCTGGTGGCTGTGGTGAAAGAGAGAGCATGTGACTTGCACCCTTATTTATAGGTTAAAATCTGGGTAACAGTCAGGTGACCTTAGCTTGTAGCCGGCAGCCCATTGGCTACAAAGTACCAATGCAGCCAGATACCAGTCAGGTGACATAGTTAGCTGGTTCCCGGCAGCCTGTTGGCTGAATAGCACTAAATAAAAATCACCCCAAAATTCCCAAATATTTTACATACGGTTCAACCAGGTCTTTTTGCCAGTGAAGAATGGGTAGCTGGTCATATCCATTTCACTCAGGCTGTGGATGAAGGGAAGTGCACAACATTTTGAAGGTCCTAGTGACCTAGCCATTTGGTGTATGAGCAGATATGTCTCTGCAGCAGTTCTTACCCACAGTTCAGGAAGATCTTCCAGAATGCTGGCAGCATAGTAGATACAAATAATGATTATATCTGTGTCATTGCCATGAATGACCACCCTATCCACACCTTCATTCTGGACACTATAAATAGTATGAAGCGTTACTCTGGTATCAGCCTCCTGCTGTGTAGACTTCAAGGCAGTGATGGTGGTGGCTGACCCCTCAGTGACCAGCATGCTCTTGGTTTCTTCATTCAAGCCTCCACCTAAGTAAAGGCGAGTTGAGCCCAGTGCTAGATTTAGCCATTCACTCTTGCCCCATGTCTCACACAAGAAACTCAGAAGGGCTGCTGGGTCAGGTCTTTGTACTGCTCACTGACCTCAAACACCTTTGCTTGCCTGGATTGGCCATACCTGTGTTGCTGTTTTGCTGATTTGAGGCTTTGTTCACTGTATCGGTCGCATCAGAAATGTATGATCTCTGTCCCAGCAGGTACATCTTTCAGCAGCTGCTCCTTGTAGCGATCAGCAATGTTTCCAAATGTCTCATTTTTCTTGAAGGACCAATGGCGTATGGCATGCATTGCATCAACCACTACTGTCGTCTTTTAGTCTCCTTGTGGCAGAATATGAGCACTGGTCACTTGAGTCTCCTCCTTCAGGGTTTTCACTAGACTAGCCTTTGTACCTGCAGCCCTCATGGTTCTATCTTCATTGAATAAAGATGGGGGTACTTTACTGCACTCGTTTTTGCCAATAAAGTTGACGACATCGACATCTCTACCACTGGCATTGATCTGTGTTATGCAAAGAAGGGCAGTGACTTCATCACTCTTGCCTATTGCACTCTTCCCTGTCAATTCTTTTTATCTGTGCATTTTGGGTGTGGAATGTTTTCATTTCACAGATGGTTGTTTTCTTCTGATCACCAGATACGGAACTGGACACTGCTTTCAGACAAAGTTCCTTCACACCTGTGAAATGTTCCTGCACTGCAGCATCTGCATGCTGCCCTGTCCATATGTTCACCAGAGCTGGCATTGTTGCTGAGAAAGGATTGGTCTCAATGGCTGCTATCACTTTTTGGACCATATCTGCATCCCTTGCCACTCGGGTTGGACCAGACTCATGATGTGGGTTTGAAGTTCTGAGATGCATCATTGACTTCAGTTCAGCAGAGATCGCAGCCGTGACAGGTTTGGTGTAGACCCATTTGGTCTGGGCAGCCTCATTGAGTGTTATTCCATCCAGCCCACTCTGTTCCTTGGCATCTGCATTGTAGGTCTGCTCAAGGAGCATGTCAGGAGATACAGCATTGTGTGTAAGAGTGAATGAGGAGGTTCGTCCAATAGTTAAGGGCGTCAAAGTTAAAGGCCAGTTTTCTCGTCTCTGATTGGTTGGTTTTATTTGCTTTATACTTAAATTACCATAAAACGTCAGTATTACAGTAAGATAATACTTCTAACACTTAATCACAATATGTGTCTTGAAATATATTCCAATTTTTAGAGATTAAGCCAGTGCACCGCAATATAATGTATTCAAGAAGATATTTTATCACATTTAATGAAAACATCTTTTCTATTTTGTCGTAATTCGGAAGTAATGGACTTAGATGGCAAGGGACATGCACACAAGTCTATTATAGCTATGAGATTATTATGTACCAATCATTTATGTGATATATGTCACTATGAATGAAACATCTATGTAATACAGTTTCACTATTAAAGGCCCTGTCACATTACAACGCATCTCACAACTGCCAACATGTAAAATCACTTTTTTACATCGCGAAGCATCAAACTTTTCGTCGTGGTGGGAAAAGTTGGACATATACATACCGTATACATAGCATATGGCCAATGTAAGAGTGAATGAGATGGACGTCCGTACACGTTGTGTGTCGCGTAGAGAGTGGTTTATTTCCCACCCGTGTCATGGGAATGTTCTGCCCTCCATATGTGTACATATATGACATTGTGGATGCCAGTAGTTCTCCTTCCAACAAATGCTACTTGCATCAGTACCATGTGAACTTCAGGAGCAGTGATAGGCAGCTTCTTCATCTCTGACAAATACAGAGGCGGAGACTGTTGACCGTAATTGAAGTGGCCTGCTGCAGTAAGATAGGGGAGCATCCTTGCTGACTCACACAGGTGGCCCATCCAGTTGGCTTCTCGTTGATGGTAGATGAATCGGTGCAGAATGTCAATCATATCCAGGAAATTGGACCAGAATATAGGTGTGTTATAGTGGTCTAGGGATTTCTGGAAGTCCCGCATCTGATTTTGAAGAGCTGCTATTTGTGGTTGAGACTTTTTGGTCATTTGCAGCTGCTCAGTTGTGGCAGTATTGTTCTCAAGCAGCTTCTCCACGAGATTCTCAATGCCCTCTTGCCACTGCATGGTTTCTCTGTATGCTACCCATGATTCAAATGCCTCCCAGTAGATATGCCATATGGCCTCACTGAGGATTCTGATGGTGCGCATAGTTTGGTAATAGTCTCTTTTCTCACCAAATATCTTGTTTGCAGTCCCTTTCTGTCACAGATCAGCTGTCACAAGAAGATCTGCTGCACCCAAGTCCCTGATGGTCTTGCAAATTGCCTTCACATAGTTGTGCGCTTGGGAAAAGCCTCCTAGGAGCAAAACTACATTGGAGAACTCCTGTATGTGTTTGTTCCTGATCACTATTGCAAGTTCATATGTGGCTTGATCACCAGTAATGATCTTCCATCTGTCACCAAATGCATGTGAGGTATTCACTAATATTGTCATCTCCTCCTTCAGCACACAGGGGTTATTTGGAGAAGCTGGAATTAGAAGCAAAAACCCAATCTTGCTGGCATCCTTGTGTGGTAATAGCCTTCCACAGAGAGCAGAAAAACCAGGCACGACTTCTTCTGATGGCACATTCAATAGCTCTGATGCTGGTGCCATTCTTCCTAGTTGCCACACAAGTAGCATCACTTGGGCAGAGTTGTCAGATGCAGTCGCCAAACTCTCCACATCTCTGATGCTACTGATGGACCTGGACTTCTGTCTATCCTTGCCAGATATGTAACACATAGGAAAGTCTGCATTTGGGACATCAGAGACGGTCTTCTGACTTCCAGACGTTGCAACAGAGAGCGTGACACCCTCCCGTCTCCTTGACTGGTTGGCACTCACCAGATTTTCAATGATGATTGCTGTTTTTGCATTAAACCTTCCCCCTCCCAATGTCTTCTTCTTCCAGTCAAGATTGTCCATTGCGAAGACATGTGTTGTTCCATGCGTCATGCCCTCTGGAATGTACACACCATGTTCTACTACCTTTTGCATGATGCTGGCACTCTGAGCAGTCAGTTGACGCTGCAAGCGCTCATAGCTAATAGCCTGTCCAAGCCTTTTTTCAGCGTGATCAAGGACTTACTGCGCGTCTAGTTGAACACATGGTAGGCCATGGCTATTGCCAATGGGGTAGGTACACCAGCAAAATGCTGCAGCAATTGCAGTGATGCGATGAGGGCTTTTTCTATTGTTGGCTGGTTGACCAGTACTCTGCCAGATTCCTACAATTTTGTTGGTGTCTCACTGAGCAGCATAGCGGTGAAATTGAACAGGGAATCAGGAATAAATCTGGCAGCAGCTGCAAAAGAAATCTCTTTTGACTGTTCATTTCGGCGTTGTCTTTTGCATTGCTTGCAATCTGCTTGGAGTATCTTTGCTGCATGCCGAAGTGTACGATGCTTTTCACCATTATGTTGTGCCACTTCTCCAGTGCATCACCAATGGGTATGGTTGATGCGCAAATGAATCCTGATCCACATGTTTGATCGAGAATGGAAATTTGCTTGCCATATTTCTGTTGCAGCTTCAATTTGAGGGTGATAGATCGGTATGAGTCTGCTGTTTGTACTCCTAGCTCTCATAAAATGGCCCTCTATGGGTCCCGCAGTGACTTCACCAAGTACCCACATATGTCATGGAAAAGGGGGGTCTGTAGCTGTTCTAGGAGTCGCTCGAATGCAACATCATACAAGTTTTGTGTTGTTGATTTCCCAGTGGGGACACAATGTGCTTTGAATGAAGCCATGCATGGCTTGTAATATGATATATCATTGGTCACCATGTCATGCCCTTTACCAACCAGTCTGAGGAGAATGTCCTCTCTGTTTAGTTGCTTTGCCTTATCTATGATGTTTTGCTGCATGTTTTCTGTAGATACTCTGCATGTTGGCTCTTTGCCATGCATCCACCGTTTGTTGCAGATGAGGCATGCATTCTTCGGATCAAATAGTGGTATGTTGGTCCTCGTTAACCTTGAATGCTGGGAAGAGGTACTGCACCCAGGCTGGTTCAAGTCTTCAGCATCACTGCTTCCAATGTTCTTCTTTTCAGCAAGTTTATAACTCTTTTCATTTGTGACCAGTTTCTACATTCAATGTGCCATTTGGGCATTTTGTCTGTCAGCCATGTACCAGTAGCCAAATCATATTTGAGTCTCTCAAATGTGTCATTGAGCCTTCATGGCCAAAACTAGCTTGTCTGTTGTTATAATATTGCATAGTCCCTTTGCACCAAGTCCTTCACATATTATGCACTTTGTGTAGTCATTGTCAGTGTCCTGGTGTCTCCTCTTGGGTTCCTTTTTCAGTGACAAGCTTCCTTCCACCACCCGTTTCTTGGCCTGGGTCATCATCATACCTCTCATGCAATCTCCTGCAACAGCAAAACCATCACCATTTTATTGCATACTAGCAACTAGAGTAGGCCTACATGCAAGCTATTGATATGATACACTACATGCACATTTCTGATAGGTTACACTACATGCACACTACACAATGGTCACACCAGTACAGATCACACAGTTTTAGACATTTCTGCCCACATGATATTTATGAGACAAATGGCATAAAACACATCATATCACTCTGAAACCATCATAAATAGATTCCCTGACCTTGACAACCAGAGAAACAAAGTATTACACATGAAAATAAGATAAAAATTGACGACGATATGGAGATAAAAAAATATGGTGGCGATCTTGAATTGCACAGTTACAGTAGCCTGTTGGAAAGGTTGTCTACCTGGAAGTTGTTGCTGGATGTAAAGTCGTGGTCGCCATTTTGTAAAGTCGCCGGCTGGTGGTGTGGGTGGTGTGGACAAGCCAAGAGAAATCAATACAGGTAATGTAAAGAGTGAAAGTAGGAGAGTGAGACTCCTTGATTTATTATCTTATATAGGTTTCTAGAATCCAAGATGGCAGTGGTCCCATGGGTTGATCCACCAATCAGAGTTCAATCTGTTGTATCCAAGGCCTTGTTATGCTGGGCTACAGTGCCTTGTAGTTGCCAATGATCCATAAATAACACCATTGGGGGAGGGGGTATGTGAGGTGACTCCTCCAAAGACTATCTAAGAAGTGACACTCCTCCAAAGACTATTTTACTATACAATTTCTATACCTAATGAGTAATAGTTTACCAACTCCACATATCCCTCATATGCCTTTGGTTTTTATATATTACCATTTACCATTATATAGATAAGTTGTAATTTATTATAGTAGTTTCACATATATCCTCATGCCATTAAATCGGAAAATTTTACATGGAGGTCTAAGGAATCCAACTATATACAACAACCTTTTATAGCAGACCGTGTCTGCTTGATCACACTGGCCCCCTGGGTAATTGCCAATTGTGATATATGCGTAAGAGACGTCTAGACATCTAGACGGCTAGACACGTCTGTAATATATGCAAATGAGATGACGTCACATGACTAAGTGTGCCAGAGGTCTAGACCCCTGACGGAGAATAAAGCATTCAGTATCCAGAAATCAAAGCGTTCAGACGTTGTACTTTCACACCAATGACCCAAAGGGCACCTTGGCACTCCTTGTAGGATTAGCTCTTGAGGCACACATTCGTAATATGTTAGAGTTGCATATTCCGATGGTTTTGAATTTCTGTCAATTTCTGAGATAAATATATTAAACTGATTGTTATAATCTACGTTACTTTAGTTTGAACAACCTTTTATTTTGAATGGTGAACTTTTGAGATATTTGAAGTGCAAACATGAAGATTCAATTTTGGCAAAAAGTCGGACACCATAGACTTCTACAGTAACAGGTTTTATTAACTTGACTCAGTATTCCCTTCTATGTAGTGACAAATGCTTAAGAAATGCATCTGTATTTAGGTTAGATATGGATAATCAAATCGAGACAATTATTTTGGTTTTGAAAATTTGATGCTTCATCAGACTATGCAGCTTTATTGGAGCCGGTCCCTGAGGAGTCATTGGGTGTTCAGAATGGAAAGACTGGCTCCTGATTGGCTAGAGGCCGGGAGGGCTGAGAGAAATGAAGTATGGAGGCGGGAGGAGAGTGACTGGGCGAGTCTTTGTGCGTCTCTAGGATCCACCAATCACAATGAAGCGTAGATTCAGCCAGTAGCCTGAGTAAGGCTGAAGAACAACTCTACATAGAACGTGGTGAAAATGTGGCTAAATGAAATGAGAACATCAATTCTTAATCTAAAAACCAAAATATATTCTTCACATACCTTGATATAGTTACCATCAAGTTTTGAACTGATTAGTAGAATAAGTTTTGGAGGAATTAAGTTGAGAGGTTCCTGGGTGATAACCCAATCTAGGTCAGGAAGTAGTCATTTTCATTGGCTGAGGTAGTCAGGTACGTGGTACAACAAGTTTGATTTACTTCATGGACTCTATATCTTCAAACAGATTTAGTGTTATGCCTTGATATTATGTGATTTGAACATGGTGGAGAGTATAAGTTGAGGGAAAACATATATTCAATCGGATTGTAGCTATTGGATTTTAATCAACATAAGGTACAAATACCAATCTAAGACTGTCAACACTGAGACACATTTTATCCAAATTTTAAACATGGTTGTTATTCACCTGTGAACAGAGTGAAAGGTGAATCTTTTGTTTAAATTAATCAGTGCCCAACTCACCTTCCACTGCAATGAAATTATTCTGATTTTTCTTTTGGTTTTAATTCACCATTAAGGACAATATGGAGGGACCTGGTGGCAACACAGGAGTTGCTTACTGCTCGTGATTCATTTGGATTGGAGCGAGTGATGGGCGCCATTTTCTACATTCGGGGAGGATTCGCCGATATGGATGAGTACAGAAAGGTCATGCAGTAACCCTGTAATTATTTTCTCCTCTTTATCCATAATATTTTGTGGGTAAATGTGGTTGTTTAAAAAATTGGAATAAGGTGGTTTTGTCAGCCATGAAGAATACATGTATGAATAATCAACACAACAATAATAGCAAATGTCTTCAAAGGACAACTCTGCCTTCAGACCAATGTTGTCTTGGGATATCAGGTATGATCTTATCAGAGGGACTGTCAAATGAGACAAACTACATTTTGTACATTGAAAAGTTGTTCACACTTGCAGGTGTTGGCCGATCACAGAGGTTGCTGGAGACACGTACAACTGTGTCTTAATTTGGTTTATATATTTTTATTATCACGAGAAATTAGATAAGATAAATGAATAAGCTTGAAAAGATGTTGCTTGCTTGTTTTCTCTCACTCTATATGTGTGGTATTTAATCTTAGAATAACTCTGATGCTATTGGGGTTCGAACCCGTGGTCGAGTCAAACCAATGACTTACAAACTTGATACTTGTCACTTCCTAGCCTGGTGCTTGGCATTAATAGGATATGACACGGACTGGTTAGCTCAGTGTCAGGATAATGTGACTGAGTGGAATATGGGGTCATGGTGCTGGTGGCCTAATTTCCCAGTGGGGCAACACTATAAGGTCATCAAGAGCGTGCACTGTCACAAGTCAGTACCCGTCCTGATATGACTTTAGATGTTGCCAGGATGTAAAATTCCACCGACCAACCAACCAATCTACAGTTCCATAAATATTTTCAAATTTGTAGTATACAGAAGGGTATGATAGTGGAGTGGCAGCAATACAAGCAGCCAGAGAGTTCTCTGCAACCTTGGATGGGCATTTCAACGAGACCCTCCGTGAGCTGCAGGGTGAACATAACATACTATCCAAGATGCGCAATGAAGTAAGCTTGTTGTTTCATTCGCTTCATTATCATTACCTCACTGCAAACTATGTCCATACATTAAAACAACAAGTCACAGAACCAAGTAAGAATGGTCGCCAACTGCCATCAAAATCGTGGCTAAGTCGAATTTATTTTGCTTAAATGAAGGAAGTTCTCAGAAGCACCTCGACTTATACATGCATCATATTTCCAACTCCCTGAAGGAAAGCTGTTCAAAGTTTAATTCTTTGCAGGCATGGCATGTTTGTTATCTGAGTTACGTCCCTTGAATTGTAATTATGACCGGACTCAATAACAACATCGTTGCATCATAGGATATTGCTTTCTTTCATGAGTTGCATGCATATATTGTTTAAGTATTTATTGGTTATTTATAACGATAGTAGCAAAGGTTTATTGAAAAATAAGCAGCGATAAGCTGGTAAATAATAAGCTAGCATATTCTAAGGCAAGCCAATTATCCAGAAGTTGACCTCGACTTATACGGTGGGCATGTGGGTAGAAAATGCACGTCGAATCACTTAATACACAAGTTTCTGTGGTAACCATTTCCTCAGAGCAAATTCTCATGAAAGATTATCTAGATACCAGACCCATACACATATTGATGTGGCATACTCTCCTAATATCCATATAACTTGTGAACTACGCAGACATGTGATTGATTCACCACTCCTACACGTCCATCCCATCAGTTAAATCAATCTGTAAATAAGGAATTTCTAAATTGATTAAAGACTTCATTGCCGGTATATTCTTGATAGAATTGAAGGTAATGCCCCCAACCCCTTTAATTAAAAGAAAAACTGTCTTTGCAAAGGTGTCCAGATAAAAGCTCACAAGAAAAAGCTCAGAAGACACAAGCTTACACCCTTAATGAAAGAAGACACAACAACTAATTTTGTATTATTATATATATATATGTGATGTATAAGCATTATGCGAGTATAAAACCGCGTAAGGGAATTTCTATGTTTTTATTACACTGTATTATGTTATTCCGATATTATATTATTGGCCAATGGGCTCTCTGCATCTATTTGCTTCCTACTCATACGGGCACCAGTGGCTCCACCACCGCCAAACCATACTTCCGCCGCTACCACTGTCACTTGCGTCCGGAAATTTGAAGCGTCAACACCTCTTGACCACCTCCTCCACCTCCTCCACCCCCACCCCTCGCCCGCCGCCTCTACCACCCGTGATGTCAGCTGTCTACTGTTCTCTCTGTGCATCCTCACACAGGGGGGGGGGGCGACCTGGAGGCCTGCTCCCGCAACCAGATCGAGAGTGAGGTTGACGGACAGCCATCACGCCTGTCACAAAGAGCATCGGCTGAGTGGAAGGCGAGATCTAAACAGGAGGTGGACATTTCTTCAGCCATGCAAGGCATGTCTCTGGAAGACCAGGCGAAGGAGGCGAGGGAAGAGATCCATGAAATGGAGCTGGAGGAGGAGATGGCGAAGCTGGACGAGCACAGGGAATGCCTGCACAGACGCAGAGCCGAGCGCCAGGTGACGAGGGACGCGGACGCACGGGGCCCGGTGGTGCTTAGTGGTCCAAGCGGCCACAGACACTCCAAACACGGATCGAAGCACCAACAGGAGGGGAAGCTGAGCCCAACAGAACACTCCGCCTATGGGACACGTGCCTCCCACCACCACTCCAGGGGGAGGAGATGCCGATGCCACAGCGACTCCAGGTCAGGGAGTCTGTCCAGCAGCAGCACGAGGAGGCAGAGAAGTAAGTGGTCCCTTCGTAAATTCACTGTTGCGCGCAAAGATGTTAAGAAGCTGAACCCGCACGAGTTAGTCGCTGCCTCTGCCCTATGGTGCTTGGACATTGACACTGACTCTCTTTCAAAGAAGGACTATCGTACCTTCCTTGAGCATATTCATTTTCTATCTGTGAGAGCCATGACCGATGATTTCAAGGACGCAGCCCATGTCGCTTATGACTCGGCTATTAGGAAGAAGGTGGAGGAGCATGGCTTTGCCACCTTTTCTGAGGCATTCCAGGGCGCTAGCGTGATACACTACGGCGCGCAGCAGATGAAACGTAAGCGAGGGACCACTTACAGTGGCAAGTGGGGTAACACTAGGGGTAGTAAGAAATATTGCTACCAGTGGAACAAGGAAGCTGGCTGTCCCCGGTCAGAGGAGAGCTGTAACTTCGCGCACAGCTGTGGGAAATGTGATAGCCACTCTCACAAGCAATTCAAATGCGCTAGGGATTGACGACTTGGCGAACACTGTCGACTAGTCAAGGGGACTGTTGTGAGGACTTTTGAGAAGATTGATATTGTTGGTACTGATGCTCTAGATCACAAGATTGGACCGTGCGAAGCTTGCTCCCACTTTAAACATGTATCTCTTGCAGACCGGGGTGTTGACAACGTAGTTGATTTTGACCGTGGTAATGATGCCGACACCAAACTCATCTTTTGAAAATGTTTCACACCTTCCCTCCCCGCCTGATGACTATTGTGCTAATAAGGTGGGATGTGGCACCGCCGCTGATAAAAAATGTTTCAGGAGCGATGGCGCTGAAGCCGGCGGTGATAATTTTTGCGCTCCTGCCGTGAATTATTTCAGAGGCGGAGTTGATGTTGCTAATATTGAACCTGATACATGTACTCATGATGCTAATATTAAGTTCAGATATACTGGTCAGGGCCGCTCCCATGTTGAAACCCCATAAGGGGTGGGGGACACTATGACAAATAATACAGTCGTTATTAATGTACCCAATGTAGTGGTCAGGGCCGCCCCCATATGTCATCCCGAGTTACGGAACGCCAAAATAAATGATGCAACCCTGATTAATGGTACCCACAGTAGTGGCCAGGGCCGCCTCCATTTTGATTCCCAGGTGAGGGAGGGGGACGCCATAATGAGTAAAGGTTCCACATTTGGCGGGAAGAAATACCCACAAGTTGCTAAGACTAGATGTTGCACTAATGCCGGCACACAGAGCCCCCATGACACCACTGTCTCAGCCTGCCCTTGTGATTTAGCATACACAACTAACTGTAGGGTTCCCCGAGGCTCAGATGACAGATCTGCAATTTCAGAGAAGCTTACCAGCGAAATCAATAAAGGTGGGGTCTCTGTAGTAGATGAACCACCTGCATGCATCCACAACTTATTTTGCATACCGAAAGATGGGGGTGGATCACGGATGATTGTAGATTGTAGCCGCCCTACTGGCTGCTCTGTTAACTCTTGCACTGATAATGTTTGTGTAAAATTTTCCTACAGGAGTGTTGATTCTGTGGTTGATGTTATGGAGAGGGGGGACTTTATGTCCACAGTTGACATTAAGGACTCTTACCGTGACGTATCAATACACCCCAGGGATCGTGAGAGGCAAGGCCTACACTGGCACTTCGGTGCCGACGGTGACACTAAATGCACCTACATGAAAGACAATAGGCTATGCATGGGACTCTCCTCCAGCCCTTATGTGTTTAGCAAGATTTCTGACTTCTTCGTGAGATGTGCGATGCGTGAAGGGGTAGTTAGAGTTATTAACTACCTCGACGATTTTTGCATAGTTAGTCCGAGCCTCGCTGAGGGCTGTAGGGACCAGGAGAATGTCATAGCTATCCTCAGGAGGGTCGGGTTCTTTGTAAGCTTTGGCAAGCTGACCTCCCCAAGCACCACGGTCCGCTTCCTGGGGATCATCATCGACTCAGTGGAGTTGGAGATGAGGCTCCCTGAAAATAAACTGAGCAGACTGATCGAGGTCCTCAAGGGCGTTAGCCGTCGTCGGAAGGTGTCTCGGAGGGAGCTCGAAAGCTTGGGCGGATTGCTTGCACATTGTAGCAAGGTAGATAGGGGGGGTAGGACATTCTGCCGCCGGATTTATGATGCGATTAACAGCATGAGAGAGCCCCACTTTAAGGTCGGGCTCTCGAGGGGCTTCTGTGATGATGTCGATTGGTGGTGTGGCTTTTCAGCCCGATTTAACGGCAAGGCCAGAATGCTGGGACCCTTCGCTGCACACCTCTCCACCTACAGTGACGCCTCCAACTTCGGCTATGGGGCCCTTCACGGCCATGATTGGGTAGCGGGCGCTTTCGCCTCAAAAGATGATGACAGGTTAAAAATGAGCATTGGTACTCATCACACCCATCCTGATGACCACTGCTCCTCCGCGCATATCAACGTGCACGAGATGTGGTCGGCCTATGCTGCCGCTCTCAGATGGGGGAGCCTTTGGAAAGATTGCTCAGTTGTAATGGTTACTGACAACACAACCGTAATGGCCGCCCTCAACTCTGGTCGCTCCAGGAGCCCTGACATAATGTTCTACCTCAGGCGCCTTTTCTGGCTAGCATCAGAGGGGAATTTTGAGTTCTCTTCCGTATTTATTGGAAGTAGTGATAACGTCATATGTGATGCACTGAGCAGGCTGGACGATCCCACCAGTGCTAGCCGCATCTCTGAAGCCGACCCAACGGGCAGGCTATGTTGTGCGGGGCTCTTCAGTAAAGTCTTCTCTTCCCTTTGCAGGGTTGGAAGAACTACAGAGGGAGAAGGTGACGTTCCAAAACCGGTCGTACGCCCCAACTCAATCGCGACACGGGGGGTCCAGGTGAGAAGGTACCTGGAGTTTGTGGGAGGCTACTCGGAGTCACTCAGCCCGTTGCCATGCCCACCAAGGCAGGTGGCACTCTATGCCACATGGCTGGCGTGGACAATGAAATACTCATCAATCCTGAATTACCTCAGTGGGCTGAACAACTTCTTGAAGCAGAGGGGCTCGGACCCAATAGCCTACACTAACTTCGAGATTGCCTCCACTTTACGAGGTATCCGGAGGGAGTGCTCCACGGCTCCAAAGCAAGCCATCCCTATCCTGCCCGAAACCCTCCTGAGCATGTTCCGCTTCCTCTCCTCAAAACCGGGCCATGTTGCTTGGAGAGCTGCTCTGTTAGGCAGCTTCAGGGCCCTGCTGAGGAAATGCCAGGTGACCGTGTCTGATTCCGCTCTCCTCAGGGGGGACTTCCGCTTCTTCCCCTGGGGGATGATTATATCCATAAGGCGATCAAAGACTATACAATTTAAGGAGAGGGTCCTGGAGATCCCAGTCGCTCGCTGCCTCAATACCCAGATCTGTGCAGTTCATTGGACAGAACTATACTTTGAGCAGCTCCCAGCAACTCAGTTGGACCCGGATTTCCGGATCCCGGGTAAGGGTCACTCCTCTTAACCCCTTCCATATAAGGTCTACCAGTCGACCCTTAAGATATTCGCGGAGAAGGCGGGGCTTGACCCTGCATCCGTCTCCTTCTACTCCCTCAGGAGGGGCGGCTGCACCTTCCTCTCTCTGTGCGGCGCTACAATCGAAGAGCTCCGTACCAGGGGTGATTGGTGCACCGACACGGTCTTCACCTACTTGAAGACCCCCCTCTCGATCAGGATCATGAATGATATGAGGGTGGCTACGTCACTTGCCACCACTCCCTTGCTCTCCACTAATCGGCACTCCTTGACTTAAGATATGGGTTGGGGTATCTTCGATCTTGGCAAATATTCCCTATGCCAGAAAATATATTATCTCAACCCACATTCATTGTCTTTCTCCCTTTTGTACTGCAGCTTGTATTTATGTGATGTATAAGCATTATGCGAGTATAAAGTCACATAATGGAATTTCTATGTTTTTATTACACTGTATTATGTTATTCTGATATTATATTATTGGCCAATGGGCTCTCTGCATCTATTTGCTTCCTACTCATACGGGCACCAGTGGCTCCACCATCGTCGAACCATACTTCCGCCGCTACCACTGTCACTTGCGTCCGGAACTTTTTCCTTTTAGGCTAGGGCAAATATTCCTTATGCCAGAGAATATATTATCTCAACCCACATTCATTGTCTTTCTCCCTTTTGTACTGTAGCTTGTATTTATATGTGTATTATAATAGCAATTATAATAATATAAATAACGGAGCCACATACAGGTTGTATTGTATTTATTACTGCCCGCATTTGCTATTTACTGAATTGGAGTCGCGCGCCAACCTCCCTTGGCACGCGCGCCTATGGGGCGCCACCTGTATTGCCGCATATTGGAGTTCACTTCCCATGAATTTCAATTGGAGCGACGTGTTGTGTCGAAGGAGTCAGTAGTAGCGAGCATAGTTTATGGCCAATAACATAGACAGGGAACTACTATATGAGCTAGCTAATGCATTGTGAATGCAAGAAGAAAGGCCGTAAAGGAAAGAAGTTGGTATCGACTAGAGTTACACGTGCTTCGTCTCGACAGACAGGTGATAGTTTGAAAGACTCGAGGGAGAGTTCACCTGAAATTCTAAAGAGAATGTCGTCACTAACGCTCGACGAACAGGAAACTGCACTTTTGAGAGAGATAAAAGACATGGAATTGGAGGAGCGAGTGCTACAGTTGCAAGAGAAGCGGACAATTATGAGAAGGAGACGACTGGAGCGACAGCAAACAAGCGAGGACGAGTTGGGGAAAGAAACGACGACTGCGGCGGTGACCTCGACAGAGCGAGCGGGGGCAGCCATGACAGACGAATGGCCGCCGGCAGCGACAGCCGGTGCATGTGCGGGGACGGCAGTGAGCCGTAAGGACGAACATTCAAGCTACGGTGTGTCGAAGCCTCGACACAGGTCGCGAACAAGACGGCGACGAACGCCGTCTGATTCGCGGAGTCGAAGCAGCAGTAGTAGTCGACGACTTCGAAGTAAGTGGAGTATCAGAAGATTTGCTGTATTAGGAAAAGAAGTAAGAAAGCTAAATTGCTATGAACTGCTCACAGCCTCAATTAGGTGGTGTCTTGATATACATAGCTTGACTGTTGCAGACTATCGTTCATTTCTTGAACATGTATGTTTTATGGCGTCGAGGGCTCGACAAAATGATTTCATGGATTCGACACATGTTGAGTACGACAAAGACGTTCGTAAGCTAGCAGAAACACAAGGTTTTGCAGCGTTCGGTAGCAGTAATACGGGTCTGTGCATGTACCACTATGGCATGCACAACATGCGGTCGAAAAAGCAGTCGAGTAATGTGCGTAAAACAACAGCTTATACGAAGGAAGGTAAAACTGGATGTTTCAAGTGGAACAAAGAGGGTGGCTGCAGTAGAAGTGACGACAATTGTAATTATGGTCACTGGTGCATGAAATGCGGCAGTAAAAGCCATAAAAAGGTTAATTGTACTAAAGACTGACGCGTTAGCTCAAATTTCAGGCTTGATAATGTGGAGGGAAGTAAGTCTGTATTACATGACAAATTCACTACAGACAGTAATAATATTGCTTTGTCTAATATTAACCCCGTGTTAGGTTTGGAAGGTGCAGCAAATTGTAATGCACCGGTGCCATGTATAAACGACAATGTTATAAAACATAGTATACACTTGGAGCAGCATAAGGTTAGCAGTGAATTGCATGCTAAGCATGAAGTTAATTACTTGCGGCCAATTGCTAGGGGGGTTACATGTGCGGTGTCCGCGAAGGAAATAGTGGGCGTTCCTGACCAGGTTCGAAATACGCTGAGCATGCAATTAACTAATTGTACTCAAGTAGAGCCAAAGGGTGTGAGCCAAGTTAACTATAATACCCCCAATGTCGTAATGAATGAAGTTGCAGGTGCTAGTGATACCCAGACAGTAGGTCAAAACATAATGAATAAGCAAATGAATGAAAATTATGCTATTAAATCTGAGGTATCACAATTAAATAGTCAAGTCAGCAGAATATGGCAATGTTGGATTAATCATAGCAGTAGCAATGAAAATGACATGTTATATGTTAAGACATTAATGGACGAATACAATTGTTGGGATTTTTATATTAAGGAATTTCCCCACAGTAAACCATTTGTAATTCGGGTTAATGGTGACTGTATAAACGGTAGATGCAAATGTAGGCATTATATAGCAGGCAATCAGATGCAGCTTAAACCTTGTCGGTTCATTTGTGAGATGTTTATAAGAGGTGATACCGATCCTGATTGGGTCTATATTTTGTGGGGGGTAGTTTTTGGATTCCACGTTACCAATATCGACTGTACAGTGGAATATGAACCTGCATTTAAAAAGATCGGTAACACGCTTTATAGAGATATTATTACACAGAAGTTATTGTTGGAGTTGAATCAACATATGATTACTTTAACAGATGAAACGCCTCAATGCGTTCACAACATTTTTTGTATCCCTAAGGAAGGGGGTGGGCGAGGAATAGTGGACTGCAGCAGGCCAAAAGATAAATCTATTAATAATTGCACGGAAAAGGTAGCTTTGAAGTTCAGTTATAAGAGTCTAGATGATGTCGTTGATATCATGGAGCAGGGGGACTATTTGGCTACTGTAGACTTAAAAGATGCATATCGTGCTATTCCAATTCACCCGGTAGATAGACCTAGGCAAGGGTTAATTTGGGATTTTGGAGATGGAAAGGGTCCCGTATACCTTTTGGACAATAGACTTTGTATGGGATTGTCCTCAAGTCCATTTGTTTTTTCGAAAGTTTCGGATTTTATAGTGAGATGTGTAGTGAGAGAGGGAGTGAGTCGTATAGTAAATTATCTAGATGATTTTGTGTCATCGGTTCGACTTACAATGATGCTATAATTTGTCAAAATAAATTAATTAGTCTTCTTAGAAGGCTAGGCTTCTATATAAGTTATAAGAAGTTGATTAGTCCCAATACTAAAAATAGATTTTTGGGAATATTAGTGGATTCAGTAAAGCTGGAGTTGACGCTTCCAAAAGATAAGTTAGATAAGTTAGGTAGAACTTTGGAGTCCTTCAGAGGGAAAAAGAAAGAAACGAGGAAAAAGTTGGAAAGACTAGCGGGATTGTTAGCCCACTGCGCCAAGGTAGTGCGTGGTGGGCGAACTTTTTCTCGTCGAGTATACGACTTAATAAATACAGTAGCTCGTCCATACTATAAAGTTAGGTTAAATTCCGCATTCAGAGAGGACATAGACTGGTGGAGTCGATTTGCCAAGGAGTTTAATGGTAAGGCTTTAATGTTGGGAAAGTTTTCAACAGTAAAGTCAGTTTATAGTGATGCGAGTAAATGGGGATATGGGGCTATGCACAATATTGACTGGTTAGTAGGATGTTATGACAGGCAAGTAGATAAGCAATTGCAGAAGATAGTTGGTCACCACTATGACCAGCCTGAGACCAAAGTGTTGGACGCCCATATTAATGTGCAAGAGATGTGGGCGGTATATGCGGCGGTGGAGAGATGGGCACCTGGATGGCAGGGTGATTCCATTGTTATGGTGACGGATAGTGCCACAGTGGAGTCGGCAGTAGCCACAGGAAGGTCGAAATGCAAGTTAATAATGCATTACATAAGAAGACTATTTTGGTTATCCATAAAATATAACTTTGTATTTACCGCAGTACACATTGCAAGTGAGTCGAATGTTATAACGGATGCGTTGAGTAGATTGAATGATGGTTATATGCAAGATGTCATATATAAAGCAGATTGTAATAGATGTTTATGCTGTATTAGTCTATTTGAACGGCCATTTTCTTTGCAGGGGTCGATAGACTTAAAGATGAGCAGAAGGAATACCTGCTAAAATCCTACGCTCCTAACTCTGTGACGGCTAGGGAGGTACAGGTGAATAAATATCTGAATTTTGTAGAGGAGTTTTCGGAAACGCACGCTCCCATCCCATGCAATTCGTCACAGGTGGCGTTATATGCGACCTGGCTGGCTAGGACGTTGAAGTATTCCTCGATTATTAATTATCTAAGTGGCCTTAATTATTTTCTTAAGAGGAATGGGGCAGTACCCATTGATTATTCAGACTTTGTGATTTCTTCTACATTGCGAGGAATTCGGAGGGAGCTGGGTGATGCACCTAAGCAGGCCATTCCGTTATTGCCAAATATGTTAAGATGTATTTTTTCTCAATTATCAACTAGTTCGGGTCATATTGCTTGGCGTGCGGCCGTTCTTTGTAGCTTCAGGGGATTGCTGAGGAAGTCGAATGTAACTTTTTCAAGAGCCATGCTCCGTAGGAAGGACTTTAAGATCTACCCATGGGGGATGATTTTGAAAGTTTGTAAGTCAAAAACAATTCAGTTTTTGGAAAGATCATTAATCATTCCTATAGCTCGGTGTGTAGATTTGGAGTTATGTGCAGTCCATTGGACTGAAAGGCATTTTGAGGATAGGCCGGCTGCGGGGGATGATTGGGCTTTTTTGTTGCCAGATGGGAAGGGAGGTAATTTCCCCCTATCCTATGAGGTTTACCAGTCGACACTAAAAATATTTGGAGGTCGAGTTGGGTTAGATGTTCAATTATTGTCATCTCACTCTTTACGAAGAGGTGGATGCACGTATTTATCAATGTGTGGGGCCTCGTTGGAGGAGATACGTACAAGAGGAGACTGGAGTAGCAATGCGATTTTTGAGTATTTGAAGACTCCTCTGACTTCAAGGATAATGAATGACATGAGGGTGGCAGCAAGGTTAGCTGGTGAAGTTAATTGAGTTGGGTTGGGGACCTGAAGGTTTTGGGCATATTTATCAGTCCTGCCAGAGACTAATAAAAATAGTACTCAGCCCAACTCATGATTTGTTACCTTCTGACGCAGTGACCTTTATGTGTATTATAATAGCAATTATAATAATATAAATAACGGAGCCACATACAGGTTGTATTGTATTTATTACTGCCCGCATTTGCTATTTACTGAATTGGAGTCGCGCGCCAACCTCCCTTGGCACGCGCGCCTATGGGGCGCCACCTGTATTGCGCCATATTGGATTCACTTCCCACTGAATTTCAATTTTGTTGGTGGGCATATTTATCAGTCCTGCCAGAGACTAATAAAAATAGTACTCAGCCCAACTCATGATTTGTTACCTTCTGTCGCAGTGACCTTTA